>OY770105.1:4349605-4394605 GCA_963669365.1 Verbascum thapsus | reverse complement strand
GTTGAAAAATAGTCAGAAAAAACCTTATAAATCGATTGTGTGAACTGTCAAATCATGAATAGTAAAAGTAAATTTTTCACTTTTTCTTCTGCAAAATTTTTTTCAAATTTTCTAAAATTTTGTGAGATGTTTTTAAATAATTTTTTCTTAACATACCAAACAATTGATATTTTTTAGAATTTTTCGCTTAAAAACTTATTTTTTTTTAAATGGAGTATGATTCCAATTGAGGCCTGAATTTTTCGTAGATTTTAACTCTGAAATACTTTTTTTTGGGAACATGATAAGCCATTCAATTGGCCCCTTAGTTTTTGAGTATAAAATTTAGTGAAAAAACTAGAAAGGTGGGTGGTGGTTCTAATATTTCAAAATTAAGAGGCTGTGAATGCTAAATACCTAAAATTTGGGAAAGGTTGATGTAATTTTTCCAATATATTTAATTATTTATGTTATTAATGGGAAATTTTAAGACAAACAGGGTCCAACAGACCCAATCTATTTATAACCACACATTTCATGTGATAGTGAGTGTTGTATCGTGATAAAACCTCTTAAATTTTTCTCCGTACATCTAAATTCTTGATAACAATATATATCACCAGAACCATAATTCTGCCTATTTTAATTTCTTTCGATTGGAGATAAAAGTGTATTTTACCCTTACTTTGGAACCTATAACCCTTCAGTGGTATTACCCTCCTCCGACGATCATCCTTGCGATTTCAACTTCGCAGTCATTGTTGGGCGCTTTAAATCTCGTACCCAAAAGTATGTTCGTTTTCAACTTCGACCTGCTATTAATTTTATTTTTAATGTTTTGTTAGAAATTTGTTGAATTCTTGCCAGTTCTCTTGTTGATAATTGTAGAGAAATATGTATTCGTCTGAGTAGGTAAAAATATTTTTTGTAATGAATTTGATTTGTATTAGTGTATGCAAACAAGAGGCATATGGAGTATAAATCTTCATCTTGTTGTAATTGGAACATTTCTCTCCTATTTACACATCATTTGGTGAATTCTTCGATAATTCCCTTGCCTTATTTCATCGATCTAATTATGCTTTAGAGCAGAAGTTTGATATTTTTTTATGCTTTGTTGTGGCTGATTTTGGTGACAGATTCAAATGAATAATAGGCAGAGAAGCCTCGAACCGGGGGTTCAATATTTGTTGGACTATCTGAAAAGAATGCAATCTGAGAATCCTACTTTCTTTTATGCAATTCAAGATGATAAGGATGAGCAGTGTAGTGGAAATATGTTTTGGACTGATTCGACTTCTCGTGTAAATTATAGCTATTTTGGTGATACTGTTAGAGTCGACACATCATACAGAGCTGATCGATCTAAAATGCCATTTATTAGTTTCACTGGCATAAACCATCATGCACAACCTGTCCTTTTTGGTTGTGCATTGCTTCTACATGAATCTGAAAACTCGTTTGTTTGGCTTTTGCAAACATGGCTTAAAGCAATGTCTGGACATAGCCCAGCCACGATCACTATTGACCCTGATCGCCTCGTTCAGAGGGCTGTAGCCCATGTTCTTCCAGAAACTCGTCATCGTTTTTGTAGATGTAGCATATTCAGACAGACACAAGAGAAATTGGCTAATGTTTGTCAAACAAATCCTACTTTTGATATCGAGTTCAAGAAGTGTGTTAATGAAGCAGATACTGTTGAGGAGTTTGAGTCTTGTTGGGCAACTCTCTTGGGTAAGTACTACTTGATGGGTAATGAATGGCTTCAATCTTTGTATAGTATTCGTGATCAATGGGTTCCGGTTTATTTAAGAGATGTATTTTTTGGGGAATTATCCAGAGTTGACCCGAGTAACACCATAAGTTTGTTCTTTGATGGATTTTTTAGTATTGCCACGACCACTATACAGTTGTTAATTAAACAGTATGAGAAAGCTATCTCTATTTGGCATGAAAGAGAATTAAAGGCTGATTTTGATACTTATAATACTATACCGGTTCTGAGAACGCCTTCCCCTATGGAAAAACAAGCTGCTAACCTTTATACAAAAACGATATTCATGAAATTTCAAGGGGAACTTGTTGAAACTCTTGCCAACCCTGCAACTATAGTTGATGAGTCGGGCACGTTCATCACGTATAGAGTGGCTAAATTTGGTGAAGAGCACAAAGCACACACGGTTAGGTTCAATGCATTTGAGATGAAAGCTAAATGTAGCTGTAGAATGTTCGAATTTTCAGGTGTGATTTGTAGACATGTACTATCAGTATTTCGAGCAAAGAACGTTCTTATGCTCCCTTCTGAATATGTTCTCAAACGATGGACAAGAAATGCAAAGACGGGTGGTGAAGGGTTTGTGCCCGAATCTGCTTTTGAGTTGCCTAGCCATTGTGGAGAATCTTCAATTGTTCGTCATAATAATCTGCGCCAAGAGGCTATGAAATATGTGGAAGAAGGTGCGAAATCTATACATGTTTACAATATCGCAATGAATGCTCTACAAGAGGCTTCAAAACGAGTAACTGCTGTGAAGAGAAAAAATTCTGGGGTACCAGAAGGGAGTAATGTATCTAATGGAGGCAATCTGGGAATGCATGCAATTGAGAATCAATCTGTGTTATCCAAGGTTAGATAGTTTTAACTACTTTTTCTTGTTAGTATATTAGTTATAGGGTTATACTGACTATATAGTTTATAAAATGGTAGAGTTTCTTTTTATTTTTTTTTGGTTACAATAGAGTTTCTTTTTCTATATAGCATTTTATTAATATTATCTTGTGATTATGACGACACGACTAGACACATGCATGCGGTTATGTTATGCCTCACGCGCTTGAGGAAGATCAAGATTATGGTTCGCTGAATAATATTTTGTATAAGAGCTATTAGCTTTTTAGTTTGAGATATTTATTTTGTTTCAGCTGTTGTTTTGCACGGAAATTCCTATCTTGCATGTTCATACTTCATAGGATGTTGCTTCTTAATAAAGCAGTTTAGGCAAGGAGGTATTCCAATTACCTGTTTGTCTAATATGCTAGATATACTAGACATGGTAAGCATGATATGTACACCTTGAGTCCTTGACTGGCCCTAATTACAAACCACATAAACATTTGAGAATTATCATTATCTCTTTTCTATTCACATAGCGAAAGTTTCACAGTGGCGTATATAGAATCAGGAATAAATCTACAGGTGAATGATACTTGGCATTATGAAATCTGTGACCCCCTTTGGTCTGAATATAACCCAGTGAGATATCAACATAGAGATTAGGAGCAGTAAACCATACCTTCACGCTTTAATCGCCGTTAAATGCTAATGTTAAGATGGATTCGATTTAATCATGGAAATACAAATTAATTATCCTTGACAAAGTTCACCTTTGCAGTTTCGGCATTGCAAAAGTTCCTGTGTGGTCTGCTAATTGCTCTTGATGGATGAGATTTTGAACTCTATATATTTGACAGAAAAGTTTAAAAAAAAGAATGTTGTATTTTGGGTCGTGCATTTTGTTATATATCGGCCGGGACAATCTATTTGGCAATGGGAATTTTCACAGTAATTTTCAATAACTTTGACATTTTGGGGTTGTTGACCAGCTGTAAACTATTATCCTTTTTGACTGTTATTCCTAAGGTTTTGATAATGATCAAGCTTGAAGAATAACATATAGACTCGGTCGAATATATAGGTTCTTCAGGATCAGTTTAAACAGATATTTTGGGGATGAGCAATGAAACAAACAGGAAATAGGTTCAAAGCTATGGACAATGATCTGCTTGTAGCTCACGACAAAACTTTAAAGCTCGTTGGGAGTTCATTAAATTGATTTCCATTATGTTAGTAAAATAAGTGATCGTTATAGGCTGCAAGATATCTTTTACTGTGAGCTACATTAAAACCTTTTCACCATGAAACTGAGGCTTTCTGATTGGGATTCTGCATTGTGGAAAATATACTCCATTTTATATCTTTTTCTTATCCTCTTATCTAGTCTTCAATATTAGAAACCAGATTAACCTCCTAGATGATTATGTTTAAAACAAACGGATAAGCTTTTAGGCAAACTTCACATCCTCCAACAATCATGTCAAGTCAAAGCTTCAGCACTAAAAGAATAAAGGTCTCTTTTTTCCCTTAACCTTCAGTGATTGTTACTATTTTTGCCATATTATTAGTGATATCTAAATGTCCAGATTTTTATCCAAATATTGTCTTGTGAGTCACTTCTTCTTACAAGAACTGTATGGAAGTAGAAACTGGATTTAACTTATCAGGACTTAAAAGTGAGGTTTTTGTACTTGAAAGCAAAGTTCACTTCAGGGAAAAGTATCATACTTTATCCATATCTGACATTTATGCTATAATGAAATACAAGAATAATGTATAACTCAAGCACTCAATGTATTTAGCAGATAAAATAGACTATACTATTCACAAAACTGTAGTTCATACAGAAAATTATACCAATTTAGAATGAACACTGTAATTAATTGCCCATAGAAAATCTGTCTATACATAAAATGCTATTTCGCTCTACATGGAACTTAAACATGATAAAAATCAACTTCTGTGATTGTAAATGTTTACCACTTTAACGCAATAAGTAGTGCAAGAGGGGATGATCGTGAGATGGAATATGTATATACCCCAGTATTCTCAACAGCATTGGTTGCTCATTGCTGCTAAGGCATGTTCCCTAAGTAGGTTGATTTGGACATTTCTACACCCAAGGTGATCAAATTTACCCTCCCTTGTTTGGTTGATGGTTATGAACTTAACCAGACGGCTTGGTTCAGTTTGTAGAACCATTGACATGTAATAAATTGGCTTTTGGATTTGATTAAGGTGACGGTCCTTAATTTTAAACTATATAATAAAGGAAAACATGGAAACTGGTCATTTGAACCAAAAGCCACCCAACCTAGATGGCATTTCCTTGACCAGAGCTCTCAACATTAATTAATGCCTTAATATATAATGTACGTGAAATTGATAACCATTATTCATTTTTTTTTTATGTTCAGTTTATTCGTCTTGGTTAATGTTTTTGTTTAACCATCAGTTTTTCCCCCTAAAATTCAAATATCTTGAGCTATATCGATTCTTACTTGTGAAGTTAAAATGGCTGAAAGTTTTACTGCATGGGTGTAATAATTACCAAAACTGCATCAACTAAGAGGGTTTAGAGTTGGCAAAATAATGTAAAAGTGAAATAACGAGAACCCTATGTAGTTTCTCTTAAATTCTTATGCTATGTATCAAAAACAATTGGGTACTGTTATTCGGTGCAAAGTTTAGCTCTCATGTCATTGTAGAATCTCTTTTTCATCCTTCTACAACTACTTATTTCGTTCAACTTTAAAATCCGACCTATCAAATTAAAGGGATTATTTTCATAGGTCGTATTGGACGCTGTATTTGTGTGGGTGGAAAGGATGTGTGGTTGAATTGGTGACTATACTGGATTACTTGTTATAGTTTGTGGAATATTCATGTCGAGATAGGGTTTTTCCACCAATAACACGGCAAATGTTATAACACTTGTATTTGTGATTAGTTATTTTCCTGGGATATACATCATTCATATGGTGAATGTAATTTACTCGCTATGTGATTAGCTCAGGGTCGTTCGGGCTAAAGATTTTTCAGGGTTAGCCATGTTGTTTACAATGATTCTATAATTAACTTTTTATTTAACATCTAACCTATAATTGTGCTTCCTAATGGTATGTATTTGTTTGCAGGAAGAGAAGGAGAAGAAAATTCGTGAACTAAGTGCGGAATTGGAACAGACAAATCAAAAGTGTGAAGTGTATCGTGCGATTCTACTTGCACTCTTTAGGGACACGGAGGACCAAAACCTGAAGCTCTCTGTTAAGGTTCAAAACGCACGGCTTACATTAAAAGAGTAAACATATCTTTGTTGTATCTTGTGGTGATTTACATTTGTAGCTTCGGTTTTTTAGCAATTATTGGATTGGATTATATATAAATTTAGTCATTTTCAATTGATCAAACTACTGAGTTTATCTGGTTTCTTATATCCGTAATTGAACTAGTTTGATGACTCTCATTCATCATTAAAATTTACTGGGCATTGGTCTGATAATTTTACGTACATGCTACTACATAATGAAAAATAGAATATAAGGGTGTTTTTTTAAGTCAATTCATACGAGTTGGTTCTTTTTTATTTTATTCATCATATAAATTTTGTAGTTTGTATCTTAAACTATTTATTTTGTCGTGTTTAAATTGTTTATCTAACAAAATTGTCTGGGCTAACACCAAGCACTGGTGACAACCGTTTTCTATGCCTGTGTAATACATATTCTATTGTAATTTTCATTTTATTTTGTTTCTGACTCTATGAACGAATATATTAGTGCTTCAGTTGTTAAAATACAATAATGAAAGCTTGAAGATAGTTCTTTCTAATGATAATTTTGTTCAAATTATAAAAAAAATCATATAACATCAATATGTTACTATTCCTTCAACATGAAATTTGATTATTAATGAAAATAAAAAAGAAAAGGAAACAAAACAAAACTGAATTGATTCTTAGACTCCTCTTATTCCAAAGTCAGGTGCACATCACGTGCCCCCAGTTCCCTCAATGGACCTATGATCATCCACGTAATTATACCATGACTCCATATATTGTCACGTCATCCAGTTAACAATAAAAAAATCTGTGCACCAATTAGGAGGTTTATGCACTCCTCATTTTATTTGACATCTGTCACTCTCTCTCACCATTCAACATTCCCCTTCCCCCATCTTAAGGAATATCACCAATTCCTCCTATATTCCCTCTTTGCCCTTCATTAAACATTTTGCCTATTCTCCTCAATTCAAAAAACGTGTCAATATATGGTGAATAGTTTTTTTTAACCTAATTATGACATATAATTTTTTCAAAATAGTAAATGTGTCAGTCTAAATAGTAATATTTTGAAACATAGAGACAATGAATCAATAAATTGACGTGTTCGCATGTAATTAATTGAATCAGTGTTGTCACAATAATAGAAATATTATTAAATATACATTTATAAAGAGATACATATTCCACGTATTTAAAACTATTTTATTATATCCACTTTATATTGTTATATATTTATGCCAAAAATAATATAAACATATTAAAATTAGGTGTACATATATCTAAAAGAAAAGTATTAAAGTTGAGAATTGAGGACAACGTGAGCTTTAAGAATTTTTAGGATGGAAGACGTGAAATAAAGGATGAGCAGAAGTGAAAAAAATAATCATTTAGCTTTTAATTTATATGATTTTAACATTCAATTGATTTTCTCGATCAAGTATCAAATTCAACGATTTGACGATCAAACTATCGAGTTGCACAAGTTTGGATTTTTTTTTTTTTTTTTTTGTAGCGATTTTTACACTCGCACAATATTTTAAAAATATTACCGGTTCAAGAGTTTCAAAACATGATTATAATATATCACAAAATAAGACTAGTAGTAAATAGTAAGGAAGGGTATGAGAGTGTAGTTTTAGAACAGCATTGAGGGTAGTTTCGTCACTGGAACAGTCCTTTTAATGGTAGTTGACTACAATTTGAATTAAACATAAAATCAGTTTTTACTCTCTCTCTCTATCTCTCTCAGTTATCAATTTCTCCCAAAATCATTTTCTCAGAGATCATGAAGACGTTGACGAGGTGTGAGCTTTGCAAACGGACGGCGCGGATGCACTGCCGGTCGGACAAGGCCAGCTTATGCTGGGACTGTGACGCCATGGTTCACTCCGCGAACTTCCTCGTCGCGCGCCATTCCCGGAACCTCCTCTGCCGCCTCTGTCAGTCTCCGACTCCGTGGTCCGCCTCCGGCTCTACGCTCCGTCCGATCTTCTTTGTCTGCGAAAAATGTGTTGATCGGAGAACAGATTTCGACGCGGCGTCGGAGGAGAGTCAGGTTGTTCCGTGGTCGCCGCCGCCACCGGAGGAGGTTAGCTGTTCGAGCGGCGGCGAAACTGTGGTTTCTAGGAAGAGATTGCGGCCTTCTTTTCCTGATCTAAATCTTTCCTCCGATGTATGAAATATGAATATTTCTTTCTTTTTTCATCTCTTCAAATTTATTAAAATTAGTTTCCGAAACATTCTTTTATTTAGTAATGAATAAATTTTATGTAATCTTGGTGATTTTTTTGATTTGAAATGATAATGAACGGTGAGGATATGTTTGATGTAATTGCAGGAAGATCATGGCTGCATCATCCATACTCCACCGCCGGAAGTAAATACGACGCCGTTGCGAAAAGCTCAGAAATTTGATCTGAATTTCTGCGACGCTTGTTAACCGTTAGATATTTTGAGGACTGATCTGATCGGTTCTTTTCACTAACAAACACAATATTATTGATTTACATTGTGGTTGTGGGATTATTAGGTTAGTAGTAGGAATTATTTATTTTAGATTTTTATATATTTAGTGTTTGTAGACACATTTGGATTTATATTAGTAGAATCTTCATATTGCATTTGCATGTTGTTTCTCTTCTATGAAAACTTTTTTCTTGTCCTTTTGGGAAATAAATTTAAAATTTCCATTTCAGAAAATAGATATCAGTTAAATGCAATGAGTTAACAGGTAAATACCAAAAATTACCCCAAAAAAAAACTAAGTTAGCCAATTTTATTGGAAGCATCTCTAATTTCAGTTTTAAACCGTAAAAATTGAGTTATAGCGATTTAAATTTCGAGCGAATTTTCTATCTCAAATCACACGGCAAGGTCGATAATTCTCTGTATATTATTATAATTTATTTTAAATGTTACGAATAGAGTCTAGCTTCGTTCCAATTAAGCAACTAGTGATTTCAATATTCACTAATTTCTCCAAATAACATTCTTTCCACTATTATTCTTTTCAAATTTGATTCTTTTTTTACTATATTTAATATATATATATATATCGAAAGACAACATTTCAGAAAAGACTTGTTCGATTAGCACATTTTATCTTTCTTTAATTTAATTGCAACTTAAATTCAAGTCAATTTAATTTACAACAACTTTACTAGAAAAGATATGAATTATACTCCTAAAATTTCTCTTTTTATTATCTCCCCTTAAATCTCTCTTCCGATCATCTCTCTGATAGTAAGATTTTAATACGGCATTCACTTCGGTTGCTAGACACCACACAAATTAGTGAACCATATTTCTTAGCTTTGCACGGTCAAAATACAGGAATTTTTTTCGTTTTTTCATATATTATTAAATCGGGAAAAAATTTGGTACACGCTCCCTAATTTTAGCCTTAACTTTTTCTATTATATTAGTGTTGTCATCTAAATGAATTATTAATTCAATAATATATGGAACCAATCATATACTTGATTTTATTTTATTAAAAATTTAGAACCAACTTGGGAGATATTTGTATATTTTTATCTGAAAATATATGAGAACTGATGAGCTTCACTACTTTATTTCATCTTTAAAATATTTTATTCAGAAACTTATGGTCGGCAATTGCTTCTTGTGGCTTAAACTTTTTACTGCTTTTGATGGATCAATAAAAATAGTAAATAATGAACTTTAATTTTTTGCGTGTATTTTACGACTTAATTGCAACCATTAGTTACTCAAACGACTTCTCCAACCACAAAATCATCTAATATATCACTATCCTTACAATTAAAACAAACAATTATGATCTTATTGATTTTCTCTTCACTACTTAATTTCAACTAAAGTTTACAAATTAAAATATAAATCCGAAAAAAGAAAGTAATAGTATGTAAACCCGAGAATTAGTATTATATATAACATGAACCAAAAAAATAACATCAACTTTAATTAATTTATTTCATTATGGCTATATATTAGCACCCAACAATCTATTTTGTACTTTTATTCAAGAACTTAATTCATTGGCAAAATTGCACGTTAAAAAATAATATAAATTATTCAAATTAGAAGTAGTTAGAGGCTCTTCATATATGATATAACATGCAAGTTAGTTAATATCTCATATTTGAATATACAAAAGACTTTTAGAAAAAAAAGAAATTTTGATTTTTCAACGATCTTGAAGAAAAAGTCAATACTTGAACTAAAGCATGTGTTTAAAAGATTAATTAAATCATTTTAAATATTATAAATGTATTATTTTGACATGAAAATAAAGAAGAATAGTTTTAATACACCATATTATTTTTCAGTTGGATCTTTAGTTAGTAGCTAAAAAAATGTGGTTGAAAAGAGTTGTTGGTGTGGCCATAGGCCCACATGCCTATAACTTAGAATTTTCCCTGTTCTGTTTAAAGTAATCAATAATCTTTGGTTGGTGAGTAATTAAATGGGATTTGAGGCATAGAATAAAAATAATCTTGTGGTAGAGATTATATTTGTGTGGGCTAAAATGATGCTACTTCTCAACAACCCTTTCAAAAATTCTATGTAATTGGACTAACAACAGTCTCAGTTTTGAACACGTTATACATTTCTTTTAGAAAATGATTATTTATCAAATAAGAATGTGCAATGTATATTAGACGAGGAGGATTGTGAATTGCCATTTTGCTTTTGAAAATGACCACATAACTCAATTTTCCTTGTATCATCAGAGGAATTGATGTTGATATCTCATAACAATATCCACTTCTTTGCCATTTCATGTATAAATCCTGATAATTCTATATTGAATCGAAGAAAACGAATAACATTATTAGAGATCATCGTTAGTCAAATTCATCGTTGTAACGTATAATTCTCGCACCCATGCAAACTCAAAAAATCTCTAATCAATGAGAACAATGTTTTCCATTATATTTCATACCCTTCATTTTCTACATATCTTTCTTACTAATCACAGCTAATAATAATGACATAATGATAATACAAGACAGAGTTAGTATCGATTTCGTTCTATACCAATTATTTCATATTTTATATAACATAATGACATTTTTGGATAAAAGAACACAAAATGCAGTTTAAGAAAGAGTAATGGGCTCCCCACAAAGCTTTTCCAACTCCTCCTCCAAAACTTTGATCAGCTCTTGTTTTGTTCTCCTGTAAATCCAAGCCTCAGCATTTTCATCCCAGTCGAACCTAGACGGCCCACTGCAAAACAAACCGAGACTCAACAACTCACAAAAAAAAATCGAACAAAAGCCTTCAATATTATGTATGGGTATAATTAGGGGTGTTCACGAGTCGAGCCGGCTCGAAAATAGCTCGATTCGAGCTCGAAAAAATCCGAGCTCGAGCCGAGCCTATCGAGCCGAGCTTTTCAATCGAGCCGAGCTCGAGCCTAAAAATGCCTGTACGCGAGCTCGCGAGCCTGGAATAAAAAAATAATTTTTAATTAATATATATAAAAAATAAATATTTATTCATATACTTTTATATAATATGATATATTATAATAATATATGTATAAATAATAATATTTTTGACATTGATTATGATTATATTTAATAATATATGAATAAATATAAAATTTAAAAAAAAATTATAAAAAAAATTATTATTTTATAAAAAAATTTATTTTTTTTGAGCTCGGCTCGAGTCAGGCTCAGGCTCGAGCTCGAGCTCAAATTTTTGCAGCTCGTCGAGTTCGATCTCGAAAATTCTGGCTCGAGCTCGAGCTCGAATTTTTTGCCCAGCTCGACTCGAGCTCGACTCGTGAACACCCCTAGGTATAATAATCATCTCGCATTAGCTATTTCTGCAGAAACAAGGGATGAATTTGGATTGAGGATTTCGATTTGACAGATACACTTGGATGAAAGATCTTAAATTAGTCAAACCATAATTCTTGGAAAAATAGCTCATAATAAGTTTCAACGAATTTGACTGAAAATCATCCAAACAAAACCAATGGACTTATTGATTGATGCATTTGAAATATATGGCCTCATATGGTACTATTTTCATTTTCAACTAACAATTTTCATCGTTTTCAAATTATTTTGGGTTTCCCATTGGTTTTTCTGAAAAAATGAAAATATATGTTCAAATGATTTAGATAGATTTTTGGATTTATAATCAGTCTAGCCATACATGTATAAAAAAACTAACTCTATTGCTCATTCAACCTCTTATCAAGATTTCGTTTCTCAAATGGGGTATTTCATTAATTGTTAATTAGATAAGGGTAACAGAGATGGTGGATATAAAGCAATAATCATCAGAAACCCTGTAAATATGTGCAATAAATCTTAAAACAGAACTTAATCAGGCTTGGGTATTGAAAATCAACTTTGTTTGTCTTCTTGATGTTATAGTTGTTAAGATAATTTTGATTAATCACTAACTAGTTAGAAAAAGGAGTTTGCCAATAAGAAAATCAGGTTGTATCTGACACAAGATTTCCCTTCAAGTTTATACTCATGACTCAAAATACTAATTTACTTCAAATATCACAATATGAACATACAAAAGGCCATTCGAAATCAATCTTTTTACAACATCGAAACATCCGTGCCTTGTGCACGCTTGTCTGGTCTAAAACTGGATTCAGATATCAAATCAACAAAGAGTACATGTGACTAATTGTCTAATGAAGGCGTGTTTGGATTCTCATTTTTATGTACAATGGAATTTTTTGTTAGTATAGGGACTTTGAAAATTCTGGCATTGTTCGTTGCTACTTAAACAGTGGAGTCGTAAGTTTTCATCTGCTTCTCAACTTCCATGAGTTCAGCTATTTGCAGCTAAGTTTTGAGAGTTTCAAAGGGTACTTTTTTCGCAAAATTTCACCTAGCTTCTCACAATTACTATTTGCTGCTAGTTGATGTTATCCATGTGAGTTTTGGTTAGAAGGTATCGATAATGAAGGGACTGTATTGCTGCTTACAAATCAAATAATATATTCTCGATTAGCGACTAGACTAATTGTCTTGGTGCAACAAATCGGTTTTACAAATCTCAGTTCCTTACATAGCTTCTAAGACCTTATAGTCGTTTCGTTACTTATCATAAATTGAAATACACACTTAAAAAATAGTTTTTTATTTTACTTTCTTCACAAATGATTATTAACTTCCAAGATATAATATCCTAGAAACATGATTTCACGCGTTCTAGTAATCCATATCTAATAAAGAGACAAAATTTACCAAAAGAAAACAAGACAAAGTACCTTCAAATATTCAGTCCTGGACATCAAGACAACCGTTTATATGACACAATTGTCAATGTGATCAAGTGTGAGAGATGAATACCTCACTGGAGATGACATCCAAATCTGTCTATTTGGTGTTTGCTTGTTTATCACATACGTTCCCAAACTCCCTAGCTTCAAGGTTAACACCTCGTTCTGAAAAATAAACCCAATAGTTTTACCGGAGAATTGACAGACACAAGATATTGGGAAAAACAAACCTGCTTCATCTCACCCCATAGTCAACGTCATATCCATCAATATCTACAGAGTCACCATATTCCTGTAAGGCAACAAAACCACTTAAAAAGTACTAGACCCATTGTATTTAAGTTAGGAAGTTAGATATAGAGACCTTGAAGTATCCCTACCCCAACCCCAACCCCATATTTCAAAACGGCTACCTTATGCATGATTTGAACAAATGAAACCGTATATTTAAGAATAACCATGATACTATAACAACAATATCAAAATTCAATGGGGTCATGGAGATAAATATCACAACAAAAACATCAAGAAAAAGATGGTTGTTATCCATTTATTTCCTTTTTCACTCTGCTAAAACGGGCACCAAATTCAGTAACAGTAGGTAGGCTGGACTGAGATTTGATCAAAAAATAATTACCTCGAGCTTCTCAAGGAGGTCATGGATGGTGGAATTAGCCAATCTGTTATATTCATCTTCCTGGAGCACAGACCTGTTGGTGTATCAAACTATCACTACATAAGCAAAAACACTTGGTAATTTATGCACACTCTTTTTCTGAATTTAGGCACAATCAAACAACTCTTGAAAACGAAAACAAAAATAAAGAATACTAAGCCCACAATAACAAAGTAAAAGAAAATCTGTAATCAGCAGTACTTTTTACTTGGCTTACATCAAAAGATCATCTTTTTATATGCTAACATAAAATGGAATAACAGTAACAGCAACGCATAAATCATAACTAATTTGGAAAGTTTCTCCCCATACAGCCATACTCAATAGATGATAAAGCTTACCGGTAATCAATAGCGGCCGGGGCATCAGTAAGAGAAGATAAATGGCGATAAGAGATGGTATTGCATGAGAAGAATGTGGCAGAAGAACTGTGAGAAGACGAAGGTTGTGGAAAGTGAGAAGCAACAGAAGAATTTAGGGTTTGTGAGAATGAAGGTAGAATTGGAGTCGTCGTCTTCGTCAAAGCTCTTCTTAACAAAGGCATTCTTCTGAGTGAATGTCCTGTTGTACCCATTTTCCACATCAAGTTCTCAACAGATCATCGAAAGGAGCAGACGATTACAATGGAGCAGACGAGTAAAAGGGAACAACACAAATCTTCTGATATTTGGATGTGTAATTTACTAATTTATAAATATATTTATTTATCGAAAAAATGCAAAAAAGCACCGTGTGTTATTTCGAAAATGCAAAAAATTTCATGTGTTAGTGAAATAGGCTGAAAGACACCTTGTGTTATTCAAAAGTCTGCAATTAATAGCAATTCCGTTAGAAGTTAACGTGATTATTGTTCACGCATTGGTGTATTAATATAAAATTTTAAGTTAAAACCCTTTATTAATATGAAGGGTATAATGGACATTGCACGGAATGAGCACGTGGGTATTATTTGCAGACTTTTGAATAACAGAGGTGCCTTTCAGCCTATTTCATTAACACATGATTTTTTTTGCATTTTCGAATTAACACATGGGGCTTTTTTGCATTTTTTCTTTTATTTATTAATAAAATTTATTATATTTAAATATTTAATATTTGCCGAACTTTTAAATATTTCTCAAATAAAATTTGGATTAAAGTGTTTTTATCTATACTATTATAAAAATTGTTTTCTGTCTTTTATTTACATGAATGACTTATCTAGCCCAAAATTACATTTTTACAATTATAATTCTTTATGTAGCCTAGTCTAAGTAGACTTGCCTTTGTCGAATTTTTTACGTGCGTTTATAAAATCCCTCGGATAACTTGTAGTTTTACTCTTATTCTATTCAGGTTCGAGTTTTTTCTTTGTAACCTTGATTCTTGTGTCGAATAATGGTTTTTGTAGGAACTCGTAATTTGTGCATACGTGATTATGCCATTAATTACATACATCATGTTGCAAGCATGTTACCTTGTGCTCTCCTTTGATGGTAACTTGTTCTTCCAAATCAGTATCTCTTCTGTTCGAAAATGATTTTTTGTGAATTCGGTACTTTTTCGTCATGAAATTTAACAGGAATGATTCATTTATTTTTTTTATAAAAAAATTTCAATGGATATTTCACTTTGTTCATCGTTCAACCCTAGATCCCAAGCCCTTCGAGTGGTAATTTTATCTTTGCTGTTTGAAATTACCAAAGTGCTAATCATGTGAGGTCTCTGTAGTTTAATAAAATGAAATGCTAGATGAGATCTCTGTAGTTTAAAATGAAATTACCAACCCTAGTCCATAACTCTATTGAAGGCCATCATATGAGGTCTCTGTAGTTTAATAAAATGAAATGCTAGATGAGATATTCATTTATGGAGTTATTGATAGAAACTTGATCTCCAAAAACATCTCCTCTTTTAAGATGTGGATTATTTTGTCATGAGTTATACATTCCGCTAGTTTTGATACGTCATATAATTAATTCCGTTTCAGGGATGAATTGTGCAACTTATATAGAATTTTAGGGATTTTATGTGGCTTTTTTCTTATGAGAAGGTTTTTTTTTTTAATATTTTGTGATTTGTGTTTATTTAATTTCCTCAAATACATTTAAAAATATATTTTCAACAACTTTAGCATATTTTTATAAATCATGAAATAACTAACGTATATAAAATAGGGATAAATGCAAAAAACCCACCTGTGAAATAATTTATTGGCTGAAAACCCCCTGTGAAATAAATATAGGCTAAAAACCCCCTGTAAAATTTTTTCATTGCAAAAAACCCCTGTGAAAGTTAGGTCAGCTACCCCCTGTGAAATAAATGCAAAAAACCCCCTGTGAAATAATTTATTGGCTGAAAACCCCCTGTGAAATAAATATAGGCTAAAAACCCCCTGTGAAATTTTTTCGTTGCAAAAAACTCCCCGGTCATTGCAAAATATTTATTTTATTTTTAGTAAATATGCCTCATAATAGTAAAAACAATAATGTTAATAATCTAAAATTTAAATATTATGAGGCATATTTACTAAAAATAAAAGAAACATTTTATGAAAAACTATCTTTAATATCGTTTTTTGTGTAAACATGAGTAAAATTGTATCCCAAATGAATATATAAGTACTTATATGTTAATGGTCTAAAATTTAAATATTATGAGGCATATTTACTAAAAATAAAAGAAACATTTTATGAAAAACTATCTTTAATATTGTTTTTTTTGTGTAAACATGAGTAAAAGTGTATCCCAAATGAATATATAAGTACAATACACAAAAGGGACATAAAAGTAAATGAATAAGTCATTTAATGTCTAATAATCACAAACAAAAAAAAAACGCACATACGGCGCGTGTAGCTCACCTAACTGACCGAGGGGGTTTTTTGCAACGAAAAATTTTTACAGGGGGTTTTTAGTCAATAAATTATTTCACAGGGGGTTTTCAGCCAATAAATTATTTCACAGGGGGTTTTTTGCATTTATTTCACAGGGGGTAGCTGACCTAACTGACCGAGGGGGTTTTTTGCAACGAAAAAATTTCATAGGGGGTTTTTAGCCTATATTTATTTCACAGGGGGTTTTCAGCCAATAAATTATTTCACAGGTTTTTTTTTTACATTTATCCCTATAAAATAATATATAAACATTAAAACTATTATATTGCACTGATAGAGAGTCACGTCACATGACGTTGTCATAGAACCCATGATTGCCTCCCTATGTGCAACTTTTGGCGGCTAATCACGACTCCAATAGAAAACTCATTAGCTCATAGTAATGTCTCATCCTATGTGCACGACCACATGGAAACGAGAAACCAATTCTTAGTCACATTGCCCAAACACTCTTATGTGGAATAAAATAATCTCACAAAATAATATACAAAAGTGTATCTCTAAATATGTTAAAATAAAGTAGACCATTACTCCTATATATAAAAGGTGAATTATGACCAAGTCAAAAAAATTAATGGACCACTAAAAACAATCATAAATCACCATAAAAACCAAATATTAATTGGGCCCAATAAAGATAAAATTAATTGGTCAAAAATCGCCTAAATAAGATAATAATAGAGTTATAAATCTATAATAAATTATAAATAAATAGACTAGTGATAAGATTTTAATAAAATATAATTATTAAAAATAAAATAAATAGAGTAATTTTAAAGTTTAATTTTCACCTGCATAAATTAAATAACAAATGGTGCTTTACACAAGTTTTCGTTAAAATGTTTGCATTTTCGGATAATCCATTGGGATTTTTTGCAGTTACCGCTTGAAACATTCGAGTTGGGTTACTAGTTAGTAGGAGTAATTCAAATTTCAGGCGCGAACTGAGCAGATATCAATTTGATCTATTTAAAAAAAATAATTAAAATCTGCCGCCAAATAATCCACATTTTGTCTAACCTTCAAAATTCAAACCGAGAAAAGGAAATTCCGGCCGAAAATGGAGATCGGAATGATATCGGTGGATAAGTGGAGCTCCGGCAGCCAGGCCTACTTCTTGACTCACCTCCACGCCGACCATACCGCTGGTCTTTCCTCCGCCTGGAAGCGCGGCCCTCTCTTCTGCTCTCGCCTCACCGCCAAACTTCTCCCCTGCAAATTTCCAGGCTTCGATCTCTCTCTCCTCCGTGTGCTCGATATTGGCTCCTGGCATTCGATTTCATTGATTACACCTTCTTCTGGATCGTCTACTGCTGTCTGCGTCAAGGCTATTGACGCTCAGCACTGCCCCGGTAATATTTGATTTAATTTCTCGGAGAGTTTTTTGCTGTGTTGGTGTTAATTGTTGTTCGATTTAATTCTTGTGATTTTTGCTGTTTTTGTGATAATTGAGTTTGAGAAGTTTGTTGTCATTTTATTAGTGTTTTTGATTTAGAGACAGATTTGTATCCTTTAGTGTAAAATGGAGCTACCTTGAGAATGAAGGAAGTATTGTGTTAGTGTGTCTATCTGTCTGTGTACTGTGTTTTTGTGTTTAGCTTTCTGCTTTGATGTTTTTCTGGAAAAGGCAGAACAAAATTTTGAACATCTTCCGATTTTCCCTTCCCTACAGTTGTTCATTATCATGTTACAAATTTCTTTTGCCATCAGTAGCTGAGTTGATACTAGATTGGTTTTGATTTGAAAGATTATACAAAATAAAATGAAGTAATGGAGTAATTAATGGTGGTCCCATAGGATTTCAAAATCTAGTCCACTTTGTGTTTCTGTGGCTCTTCTATGTGTTAGCTATTGTTATCAGTTAATGGTTATGAAAATCTGGTTACTGTGTGTTTATGCAAAGTGTAGCAGCGTGCATATATAGGTTTCTTTTGTTACTTGCTTTCAGTTAATGATCCATAATACCCTGATGTTTCTTTGTCCATGCATTTTGTTGTGATATATTCTATATATCCCACCATAAATGCATAGTAGAGCATCATACAAAACTCTGCAGTTATAATGTTCATCATACAGCTTTGTGATAACCTGAGAGCCTGACCCAGTACTTGAGATATATGAGTATGAAAGTCTGCTTTACTAATAGTATTTCTGAGGGATTTAAATTTTTTAATATAAGTTAATACATAAGAATACTACCAATTTGATATTTTTTAGTATAAATGTGTCAAATTGATCATAAAACTAAGGCATAAATGGATAGTTAAGCAAGGGCTGGAGGCACAATAAGGGGATGTACTTGGTGCAAACTACTATTCACATTTCAATAATTGCAAAGTGGCCGTATTGAGCGATGCAAATCTGAAAAGCTTTTTTAACAAATACATGTTACCTAAATCATGGGTGTTGACTGAAACATTTTGAATCACTTATTAAGTGATATAAGTACCAAAATAGCAAAAGTAGTCCCAACAGACATATATATGGCACAGTTGCTTCTATTCTCATTGGTCCCTATTAGAGGACTAGACAATCTTATAGTGATTATGAAGAAATGTCTGTTCGCACTTCTATTTGGTCCAATATTTTGTAGTCTAATCTTAAAATATGATGGCTCTTTAAAATCTATTTCAATCATAAGGTCAAAAACATTTCTTGTGTGTTCTGGATTTATCTTTTGTAGAATACCTGCCAGTTGTGGTTACCATTTCACATCTGTTATCTTGCTCCTAAATCGCTCTGAGAAGCCTAATTTCCTCTATTTTCATCCTTTATTTACAGGTTCTGTTATGTATTTGTTTCGTGGTGAATTTGGCTGTATGCTTTTCACTGGGGATTTTCGATGGGAAAAGATCGGGAATGGAACAGAAATTGTAAGGACCATGTTGCTTGATGCACTCAAGAATGAGACACTCGATATCCTGTATTTGGACAATACTTACTGCAACCCGAAATACTCATTTCCTTCTCGTGAACTTGCTGCAGGGCAGGTACAAGTTCTAACGTGGATGCATTTCTTGTTTCATTTTTGTAAAGGTTGTTTTCCCCAGAATGGTGTAGTAAACTCAATCTGGGTAAGAGTACTTATACTCTAACCTTGCATAACCAATTTAATCTAGTGTAAATGGTTGCAGCAATGCACCAAACTATTTTACTTATTAATTTCTCAATAAAAGGGACTGTCAACTAAATGCTGCTAGTATGTTATCAGTACATTTATGTCTAAATTCCTCAGAAGATGCTTTTTTAAATCACACAAACTATATGAAGAAAAAGAGGCACGTGAAAAAATGAGATTCTCATAGTTCTTGGCCCCTATTGTTGTTCCCCTTGCATTTAAGGCCAAGTTCTTAAACACCTATGTAACTGCATTCAGTTAAATAATTGAATTAGCCTGAGATACATTTTCTTTTGTGTTCAAATGCTTTCTAGAATATATTTTGAACAGAAGGAATAACATCATACATTAATTTGATCTGAAATCTCTGGACTCTGGCAGATGAAATGGCACCTCATGAAATATTGTCGTTTTACTTCACAGATTGATCATTTGATGATTGATTGCAGGTTGTTGACATCATCAACTCCCACCCAAAGCATGACATAGTAATTGGAATCGATTCGTTAGGTAAAGAAGATCTTCTGCTCTACATAGCACGTGCACTTAACATAAAGGTACATCTTGCTCTTAGTAGATACTGAACACCCTCATCCTGATGCTGGTATTATAACTTATTGGATTCTCTCCAGAACATAAATAATTTAGACTAGTATTGAATCACCACGACTTATTGGATTTCATCTGTAGTAAAACTTTGGTAAATTGCAGACACCCCTACACGAAATCTAATTATGAAAATACCCTGCGGTATAAGAGATATTACAATTTCATTCTGCTTCAATGAAAGTTGCATTGCAATTTCACCCCCTATTTTTCGTTTTGTCAGTATCTGCTAGGGGTTATCTTGATAAGTTACAAAGTCTAAGGGCTGTTGGTAGTTACCTAATAATTGAGGGAGTGTGCATGTAATTATCCTTAAAACTTTCTCGTACTTGTCACAGATATGGGTGTGGCCAGAAAGATTGCAAATTATGCATCTTCTTGGATTTCATGAGCACTTCACTACCCAAACCTCTCTCACTAGAGTTCGTGCTGTTCCACGTTACAGTTTTAGTGTCGAAACTCTGGAAGGACTAAATTCACTCTGCCCAACCATAGGAGTTATGCCTTCAGGGCTTCCATGGGCTGAAAAAGCTCTTAAAAGAAATGGTACCGTTTATGGCTCTTCACTTTCTGATATTAGAATGCATGATTTAAGTGGAGATTCAAAAAACATAGCTGAGAGATATCATGAGTACATATATGTAGTACCATATTCTGATCACTCATGCTTTTCTGAGATTCAAGAATTTATTGAGCTTATTCGACCAATCAATATCAAAGGCATTGTTTCATCATCGTCATCATCATATATCGACCCTTGTTATTACTTTGGTCACCTTTGTGGAACTAAGCAAGCGTACTGGAGGGTACACCGTAAACTTGAGAATGAAGAAGGAATAGGTGGAGATGGAGTTGAAGAAGCTGAAATAAAATCAGCAACGCAGAATAACACTTGTAGTGTTGCAAGAAGGAAAAGAAGAATCGACCAGGTCGACTTTTTTGGTATACGTGTAAGTAGAGTTAGCTTGTTGAGGAGGTTGAGTCGAGGCGTTAAAATTGCAGATAATGATTATCTTTCTTAATTAATTGGAGGTCGTAATGTGGCTATATCAGACATGTACAAAGTTGTTAACATCTGTTCAACATGAGAAATGTATAGAAGAAGAAGATATAACTACTGTATGGCTTACCAAAGTTGTTAACATCTCTTAATTGGTGTTTCTTTAGTTGAAGTTCGTTACCTTGAAACGAATTAGCCCACTTTATTTTCATTTTGTATTTTACCTAGGGGTGTTCACGAGTCGAGCTGATTCAAAAATAGTTTGATTCGAGTTCGAAAAATTTGAGCTCGAACCGAGCTTTTCAATCGAGCTGAGTTTGAGCCTAAAAATACATGTTTGTCAGCTTGCGAACTGGCTTGCGAGCTGAAATAAAAAAAATAATTTTTAATTCATATATATATATAAATATTTGTCATATATTTTTATATAATATGATATATTATAATAATATATGTATAAATAATAATATTTTTGACATAAATTATGACTATATTTTATAATATATGACTAAATATAAAATTAATAATATATTTTTACAAAAAAAAAATATTTTTTATAAAAAACAATATTTTTTTGAGCTCGAGCTCGGTTCGAGTCAGACTCGAGTTCGAACTAGCTCGAGCTTGAGCTTGGATTTTGGGCCAGCTCAGCTCGAGCTCGACTCGTGAACACCCCTATTTTACCAATAGAACAAGAAATGGAAGCTCAAAGTCATGGGGAAATAAATTTGATGGTTGGATTTAGTGCTTTGTAAATTATAAGATCAATCAATAGATATCGACTCTAGTTTTTTTTTCTCCTCTTTTGTTTGTGTTTTTGAGATAAAATTTTGAAATTTTATCGGGCATTGTGTATTATGGAAATTCGTGTGAAAATGATAGTTGTTTGTTTATGTTTTTAAAAGATATGTTGAAAGTTGTAAAATATGTTAAATCAATAAATAGTGATAGATTGATTGATGATGTATAGAATAATTGTGTTAGTTGTGTATATAATGATTATGTGAATAAAAAATAAAGAAATGTAGATAAAAAATTTGTAAAGAATGAAAGATAAAGTGAAATAATGGTTGATAGATATGATTGATAGTAACTATATAGGAGATTGGAAAATAGAGTTGAAAAAAGAAGAATTTGGATGAAATTTGGTGTGTTAAGTTTATTTTGAATTTTGTGATTTAAAAAATTGAAAATGAATTTTGAAAACATAAACAAACAAGGACATAGCTTTTAGTTGAATTATAGTTGTATCACCTTAAGAGAATGGATAAATTATACCAGGTAGATATAATTATATAATGAATTTAAAATAAAGAAATATTTTATTTATGACATTGGTATTTTTGTCAAACAACAAAAAAGGTTGTATTTAAGTTTAATGTATTCTAGAGTCAACACATGCAATTAACTTAGGAGGTCTTTTTGTCAAACAACAAAAAAGGTAAACAGAAAGATGAAATTGACACATACTTAATATATTGAAAAAAAAACATTAGGCACAATTTTGATAATGGTGCCAAATTCATTGACTCAGTCTCAATTTTATGTTTTTTTTTTCTTTCTATTTTTGGAAGAAAGTGGAGAAATTATATGACACATCAAATTCATTACGTCGAATTCAGTGGAATTCGATTTGTTATAAAATATTTGATGTTCTTTTATTAAAACTTACCCAATTGACACATCCAATAAGTTGTAAAAAAAAGGCCAGTGCATAAATATAAATACATTATATTAACACAATTTGTTATAAAATTGCTTTAAAAAAAAATAAATGTCAATCTCAAAATGTTGGTGCATAATAAGTTACCAAAAACTGACTACAATTTGTTGTAGAATTCCCTTAAAATATAATATCCATCTCAAAAGGCCAATGCATAAATATAAATACATTACATTATTTATTTACAGTACTCTTTATATTATCTCACTCTAGATGTGAATTTTTTTTGTTAAATGTTAGTCGTAAAATCTCCGAAATTTCGACGACGCTTGAGGCCCTTTGTGGCAAGACTTGTTTGATTATTTTGTGAAGTTGAAGAAGAGCTAATAATGTATTGCAAATCGAGCACATTGGGTGGAGTGAGTGAGCTTGAAACGATGTCGTCTAAGTCTGATCTATACCCATTTGCCATTCCTACTTTTATCATTAGATTGTAACACTTCAATAGATTTTCCTGCAACAAAGATTTATGATAAAGACCTCAGTCATTCTCTTGAATAAATAAATAAATTATACGCATTATAAAATTTCCTCTTAAATATACAAATGGGACATGTATTTTAGTCTAATAACGTATTAATATTAGATATAATATAAGATGAAATATTAAATTAAATTAGAAGATGAAAAATGAGATGAAGGGATGCATGATGTTTGCAGTTTTTAATATTTACATTCCAATGACTTCACATCTTTTGTTATTGAATTAAAAATAATATTAGGGAAATGATAAGAAAACACAAGAAGATTCATATTTTCGTGTTTGATTAATGGAGTTTCTAAGAATATATCTATCAAATTCTTTTATTTTAAAATGATAAAAAAATCCATTTTAGTTGTGAATCCTTTTATTATATCAAAAAGTATTAATTTTAACTCTCTTATTGCTAAGTTTTATTAAAAACTATATTATTATTTTGATTATGTTAATTTAATTTGTAACACTATTTTCTTATTTTTATGAAAATCTTCAACAAGAAAATATTTAGTTATTTTTCTTTCTTCGTATTGTATTTAGAATAAACTTACATTTATGATTTAGGAAATTACGGTGATAATATATAGCTCTTTTTTTTTAATGAAGACCAACTTCAAAAAATATATATTATGTTGTGCTATTTAAAGCATACTTTTATTAAATTATACAATTATATTTATTGATACTCATAAATCATTTTCATTGTTTAAGATATTACTATATGTATTTAAGAACAAAAATATGATGGTGTTGAAGGTAAATAGTTTTTATTGATTGAAATAAAATATAATTAGAGCATAATTTTGGAAGAAATGGTTGGATTTTATTAGGATGAAATATATTTGAACAAATATACTTTTAAGTACATAAGACTTGTTAGGTTCTTATATTATAATTTTGGTTTTTTATAAAAGTAAAAATTAGAATTATTTAGATTTATGAATAGCATTTGAATTATACTTATATATTTATGCAATAAGTATTTTAGATTACAAATGGAATTCATTGGTAATCAGTATAATCTTTTTTGGAGACTAGAGTTACATTTGTAGAATTTTTAATCATGAATCTCTCGTAATAAATTTTATTGTGTTATTTTATCCGTTTTAATATTTTTATAACTTTTAAATAAAAAAGTGAAGGATATTTTAATTTTTGATAAATTAATGTAATAAAAAAATGAAAGAAAAGTTTATACAATTATTTCCATGGTAGGGCCCACATACAATATACTTTAATGTCTTAATAATATGTGTTGAAAAGATAAAACAATGTGTAATATTTTTAGTGGACGTTAGTATTATCCGACATGAGCAATAGTCTACCATTATAAATATTTAGACTTAACTACTAACATTATTAAAAGCAATCAGACTCAAGGGACAAGATTTGAATCAATTTCATTAGTTTTTAATGTTCACGAAAATTAGGAGACTAGCTAAACTATAGGGATCAAATTGAATTAGAGTAAAAATAGAAGGACAAAAATATAATTACCAAAAAAACGAAGGTAATGTATTAGGAGTCAAATCAAATCTCCAGTATACTGTATTTTTAAAATCTTTATAATGAGTACTATAAATAATTAATAAACGAAAAAAATAGAAAATTAAAATAAAAGCAGAGAGTTGAAACATTTACCTTATTTACATATTCACAGCTACAGATGGTATTCATGAAACATGAAAGCTGCACTGGGAACATTTCACGAACAGCATAAAGAACAGCTGATGCAGATATTATCGACGAGTTAAACTCGAGTAGCTTGATATCTAAATTTGAAAAAAAAATAAAAAAAATTAATATTTCATAATTAAGATTTAAGACTATAATCATACAATTAAATTTATAAAATTAGCAACTAACCATTTTGAGCTTTAAAGATAATCTCAGTGGCCCTATCCTTCACAGAATTTTGGCCCTCGAAATCGAAAAATGAGATGAAAAATTTGACAAATGAAAAGGGATTTATGGATCTCATTCGCCATTTTAGAGCTGCAAGGATTAACATTTCCATTCTTTCTATTGTAGATAAATCCAGAATTAAGCCACCATCATCCTGCCCAATTTAATACATACATTATATATATATATATATATATATATATATGATGTAAGTTTATTTCAGAAAAATGAATCTTATTAATAAATTATTGATTGTAATTATATTGACCAAATAGAATAATTACCTGAAAACCAGTGAATGAGAACTCTGAATTTCTCATCTTCAAAGCTAATGAAATGCAAGAAATAGCAACAAGTTTCAACATCCATGGCTTCTCATCCTGCATATCCAAAACCCAAGTTAAATATCAAATCATTACTTTTATACATATATATATATATATAATAATTAAACTTCTATATTCTTATCATTTTATGTGATTTTCATTTCAATTGATTCTACGAACCAATATAGTACGTGTTGAGAGGAATCGATCCATGTAATTGATAGCAAGATACGTCGAAAAGGGATCAAAATTTCGAGAAAAATGAAGGATTAAAGATATGATTTCTCGACGAATAGAGAGGGTTGAATCTGCAAGATTGAAAAGGGCTTGAATGTATGCTTTGGAAGGCTTATGATCATTCTCTATTTTGAATAGTAATGGGAAATTGTCATATGAATGTAGCAGTGGATTTTCAAGATCAAACTCAAACTCCATTGATATGGTTTTCAAGCTTTTTTCTCTCTTTTACTACTCACTTTTCTACTATGTAGATTGTTTGTTTAATGATGAAAATGTAGGAGTTGGATGTGTGTATTTAAAGGAACATGTCGATAAATCGTCTATTATTATTATGACAGATTTTATATATCAAATCGTTATAATTATTTTAAATTTTAAATTATTGAACGTTTTAAAAGTAATTCAGTCTGTAGTTATCTTTCTCGTTTTATATATTTTAAATCCAATTTGAACCCTCGATTCATATTGTATTAATTTATAAAGTATTTTCATAAATATAAACTTGAGTTATGTGCATCTACAATGTTGATTTATTTAGATATTGAAATTAAGGGAATTGTTTTTGGTATTATATATACTAGCATACCTAGTTTAATATTGAATTGGATAGGGGTTTGAAAATTGAATCAAACCTTTTGAGGAAATTACTTCACTCAATTTTATTTTGAAAAGATAAAATTAGTAATGCTTCCTTTTGGTCAGAGATTGTTAACCATCTGTGAAGTTTTAGGAATTCATTTCATATCATTCTAATTCAGTTTGGGTCAAAACAAATTAAATCAAGACAACTAATTATTAAAATTTATTCGAATATTATCGAATAAATATTATCTTTTAATTTCTATTTGGTTACTATAATTCAATTTCGAACTCTAACTACTTTCACTTTAATCAAATACAAATCAAGTTTAATGTATTTATGCTTATAATTTTATTTTGATTGCATAGGTTTTATATACATAATGTGTACTATATAAGTGATATCTATTTTTTCTAGCTAGAATCCCTATCTCTTCAGACTCTTTGATGTTTTGTAATCTATTAGTTGGTTCAATAATGACTCTTGTAATTATAAAACATAATACGATAATTAATTGTCCGTGCAAACATAGTATCTAAAGATATTAATTAGACCCATAATAATTCATGACACAATTATTAAATTTATAATTGGGATTTTCTCATTAAGCAATGATTATATTTATTATTAAGAATATAATCAGTTCATGATCTTATGATTAACTTATAATCGCCATCCTAAGCCAAAATAGTATTATTGTAATCAGAAAGAGATTATTCATTCAAGTTCATTAGGGAATCGATTCAAAACAAAATCCAAATTAAATAAATAGCTATAAGATTATTCTTACAATTAGATAATTTTAAAAAGAATATAAAATTCATTGTGTTCAGCTATTTTATGAACAAGGCCTGGTGAAAGCGTTTGTTAAATATTTAAAATATACATAAAAAAACCCTATTAATAATATATATTTCTACTTCTCACTGGCTGCTTTGCCTTGATGCCATTTTTCCTTTATTTGACTAAAGAAGTGTAACCACCATATCATTTGGACTATTCAGAAAAAAATTGTTATATTTATCCAATTCCCAACATATGCCAATATACACACAATGCCAAGTACAGTGACAAATAATTAAAATTCTAAATTATTATTTTGAAATCCAACTCGAGTCAGAACCAATAAAATTGAAAACTGATTCTTAAACCGGTTTGAGTGCTTATAGAAATTGATCATTATAAAAAACTGTCAAACCCATACGATCTAGTGGTTGACCGTCGAACCGTTTGACCAATTTTTATATCGAGAAAATGGATTCGATTTTGAAATCATATAAATTGAAAAATAAATAATAAATTTTTATCTCAATTCTCCTCCTTTTTTTCACATCTTTGGCCCTAAAAATTCATGAAACTCATGTTAATTCTTTACTCTCAACTCTAATATATATATATATATATATATATACAATATATATATATAATATTATATATGTATGTATATTATGGCATAAATACATAGATGTAAAGTGAACACATGAAAATAGTTTAATATATACGAAGTAAATAAATTTGAGTACATTTATTTGTATATTAACTATTATTTATTGTATTATTATGACGTGATTGATTCAACCAGAGGATTGAACAAGTAATTTGTGACCAGCTGCTTTTTCCATTCAATGTCTGAATTCGAAACATTAATAGGAAAGTATAAGGGAAACGTAAATGAAGAGAATAAAACAATAAATCACAAAGTACTATTATTTGAAGGAAATATATTATTTACTAACATCTAGACAATTATAATTGCTAATAATATATGTTATATGTTAATTGGACATGACATTGAGAGACAGATAGTATTGAAATCTGTTGTGAAAATCCAAGTGCCCCCTTTCTTACAAATGAAAAACTACAAAATTTAGTACCATATAGTATTGTAATATCTTGTTCATGGCAGTGTGACAGCTTTGGTTTTATGTCTTCAAATGTGTGGCTCTTTCTACAACTACAAGTTTATAAGTAGGACAAGAACTCTGTGAACTTCTATGTGGGAAAATAGGCTTTAATACAATTGTTTTTTTTTAAATGAAATTAGAAAATTAGACTAATAATCACAATAATAATAATAATCTCAATATATTGAAACAATTTTGCATAATCCATCGAAATGGTGGGAACGCGACCAAGAAGTCTGAGTCGCTAAATTGAGGTGCCCAAAGTATACACCTAACTTTGACATTACAATATTTTACGTGAAATCTAATAAATATTAAATACCCACCAAAAGATATATATACTATAACAAAATTTGGGTAATTATTAGCAGATAGAAAAGGATGTCCAAATTGTCAGCAACCATTTGACTTTTGGATTTTGACCTAGTCAAAACTAAACTTTTACAAGCCAAAAAGCATTAACATATCTCAAATTATTCAAATACACTTACACTACCTTAATATTTCATATATGATCTAATGTAAACATGGCTTCCACTAGTACTTTAATGAATATATTTTAATTTATCAAAAAAATTGCTTTCATAACTACGTAAAATTGAAAAAAAATTGGTATTCAAGACTTTATTTTAATAGATTACGGTTTTACTTAATTGTTTAATTTATTTTTCTTTTCCAGGTTCAATTTAATGTTGTGTAATTATTACTTCAATTTATTATACTCATTTTTAAACATAAATTAGTTTTTTTTATTATCCGTGTCAGTAGAGGGTGCAAAATCAAATAATACGATAATATATCTAATTAGGACCCAATATTTTCGGAGCTAGAAACAAATGACTTACTGGCATCCTTTGAAGTTTTAAAAGAAAGGTCATTAATTAGCTGAAGATTATAAGAGTTATTTATATCTAATAATTAACAAATATTAAATTATGAGACACTCATAATGTATCTAATACCCAATGAATGTTGATTTAATAAACTAGTTAATATGAACATGATGAAGGGAAAAGTTTTAAGGCATCATTTCTGTCCATGGCAAAAGTATAAAGTATTAAATCTTTACACTCTATAATTCTTCATTAATTGCTATGCAGTTTATTGCAAGTAGCTATCATCTAATGTATAATTGTAATTGAGCATTTATTGCTTTAAAATCTTGGTATAAATCATTACAATACTCATTCAATTATTAAAATTAACAAAAAAAAAAAAAAAAGGATTTTGTCAGTGGACATATGTGCTTACATTTATGTTCAACATGTGGTCACAATATGTTCAAAATGTTACTGCAATTACGTGGCAAAATGCATTCTACTTATTTATTTATTTATGTTCAAAATTGTCAACACTTTCATTTGATGTATTAATTATTGAGTAATGCTATATACCACCGTTTTTATACCACCGATTTTTCACTTCCCCTTGATTTAGAAAGTATGAATGTATTAAATTCAATTAAATTAATTAAACCAAATGATTGTTTACTAATTTTTGTGGCAAAACAAATGTATATATTTTATTTTTATAATGAAGTACAACTTTTAAGCTAGCAATTATCATGCTAACTAAATCCATCTTTTTTAAAACATATAATTCATATGAAAGAGCCAAAGTTAATAATGAGTTAGGATCTTTTGTAAATATATAATTACAATTGGTTTCATTGGATTCTTTCTAGGAATTGGTAACACTACGTAGAGTAAGATATGAAAACTGAGTATAAAATGGTAAACCCAATAAGAGACACAAAAAGAAGTGCAAGAGAAAACGAGAACAATTGAAGCAAAGCAGCTTTAATTACTTTCAAGTTTTAGATCATATTGTATGAATTCTTATTTTTAATTTCTCTCTTTTTTATAAGAAAATGTAATAAATTTTATTTTTAATAGAGTAGAAATGTGTTGCTGATAATATGTATATATATACGTAACTTTTTGATATATGATAAAACGTTGTGTGATGTGATGTGTTTTTTATTAAGAAGTTGATATGAATTAGTTTTTATTTTATATTAAAATTTAAACAAATTTAAGTTAAATTTATCGGTCAAGTCATAAAAAAACACAAAGTGGATTTTATTTCGTAAATTACGTCGTTTCAAATTAAGATATGTAATTTTATTCATACATTTGTTAAGATATACGATGGATAAAAATATTTAAGTTGTAAATAAATTCTCTGATCATAAATAGTAAAAATCTGATTTTTGTGAGAAAGAGAGAAATGACAATTTGATTCATTTTCAAGAAAATTTGAGATTTTTTAACATATTATTTGTATAGCATTTCTGTAAAAGAGTTTAAGAGATTCAAACTAATTTATATTTGATGAAAAAAATCTCTAAAAATTTGAGAATTAGAAAATGAAGTGCCATCTAATTCGACATTTCAATCGTATTCCCTTTTTCTATCCACATGACTATTAACCACAATGTTACCACCCCACCAAAAAAAAATCCCTCTTAAATATATGATGGATCTCTTATTTAGTATTTAATCTTCTAATTTTGTATATATATATATATATATGTGAAATTTACATTTAAATGTTTATATTCAAAGATATATTTTTAATGTAAATACGTGAAACATATGTCTATTTATGTGTGTTTTATCTTTGTTTCTCGTTTTGTATGCCACCTTCTCAGTTACATACACCCATCATGTTGGAATTTTTCGTCTAAGAGCACAAGAAAAAAGTTTAAAAAAATGATAAAACAAATTAATCTTAATTAAATGAAAATGTTAAAAAAAAACCTTATGGTTATATTTACACAAAAGGTACAGACGGGCAATTTAACCAAACTCTATGCCCATAGTACTCCCATTAATAAACAAGAACGTATACACGTACACTACAGTAGAAACTCGATAAATTAATACTCGATTATTTAATAAACTCTCTAAGATAATAGTTTTGGCCAGTCCCGACTCGGGGATAGGGTGCTAAATTAATAATTCGCTAAAATTATAAAATAATACATTTTTGATAATTTTTATAGACCCCATATAAAATATAAATTAATAATTCCTTATATACTACATATTATATGAATGATTTATAAAGATTTCTTGAAAAATGACTCTTTGTTTTTTGTTGAAATTAATTTCACCTTAAATCTTGTCTCAAATTTTCCTTATCTTTATAACAACTTCTGGTGTAGTTTTACTTAAGGTGGGAGATTGAAAGTTTCTTTGCAATTGAGTCCTTCATTTGATACACATGCATTGTACAATAATTAATTGAAAATTTGAAAGGTGTTTGTAAATTGAGTATTTCATTATAAATTAATAAAATATTAATTAATATATAAATTAATAATTATTAATTTATCGATTAATTAATAACTCTTTTAATTAATAAATTTTGGTTGTCCCATGAGTATTAATTTATAGAGTTTCTACTGTATTTTACTCTAGATTTGTCGTTATCACCCACGTAATTATAAGCTAAATGTTATAATTGCGGTATTAAATCAATATCATTAGTGCAGTTACTTCACGGCAATAAAAATTAAATTAGCGATACATATTTTATATAAATCTTATTATCATTATTATTTAATTTATTGTTTAAATTATGACTTTATTTAGTTAAGTTTATATTTGGTGTGAATGAATTTATATTTAATTATTGATGATTGTATTTTTAAATATATTCTTAGTGTTGGTTTATTTATTTTGAATGTGTTTGAGATAACATGAAAGATAAAAAAAAAGTGTCAAATTATCATATTTTGACTCTAATAATATAAAAAATGTCATTTATATTCATATGAGATTAAAAGTAATTTATCTCAACAAGACAAAAAATAGATTTTCTCAGACAATTGATGTCATTAGTGATAATTAGTGATACATTTTTGACAATGCATATATTTGTCATTACATGTATATTATCACTAAATATATGTCACTAATTAACCATAATAACTTTTAAAGAAAATTCGTAATTAATAAAAAAAACTATCGTCTCAAAATAAAAGTTCTTGTCACTCATTAAGCATATATAGTGACAATTTTGAATTTATTATTTTACATTATGTCACTAATATTATTTTTTACCCTAAAGTTTTTCGATTTCTAAACACATGCTTCATGATCATGCATATCAATACATATATATATCTCCTATTGTTTGACAATGAACGTGGGATCAAATTTCAGTATCTAACAAATACATGAAGGATTATGCTATATTCATTTGATATAGCATATTTCGTACTAGAGTCGTTGTACACATGTCATGTTTATAAATAGTATCAGTTGTCGCACGTCGAGAATATAAACTAATGAGTATTCGTTAAACTCGAATTTTATCACATTTGGTTCAATGTTTCTCCTAAACACCCTAAGGTGTGATCGCGTAAATATAATAATAAATCGAAATAATTCCAATATTCGATCATACAATGGAAACACTTCATTTGAACTATATTAGACTTGATCGTTAATGAGATACGCACACATTTTCGAAAGGTTCCCTATACCTGTAATCCACTAATCCTAATTAGACTGAATTATTTATATTACTAAATTAATCCTATATCATCACATATAATTATAAACAATATATAATCGAAGAGAAAGAATACGAACCGACGATATAAGGGGGATATGCCTAAGATCACGCGTGGAGTGAATGAATGATGATGCATATATATATATAGATTCTCCCCCATGCATATAAACACAATCATTGTTATTTTTATTGCACACACACATATATATATATATATATATATATATATATATATATATATATATGTGTGTGTGTGATAAAGTAAACACGATAAGGTTGGTGGGTGGAACCGTGGAAGGGGACTATACTATTACACTAGTTGAGACAAAAAACGAGAGTCTCATAATTCATGTCTTTTGTAACTCATTGGCAATGTATTGCTATTGTGATGAGGGGTATCAATCATTTAATGATATCACCTTTTCATTTCACATATCTTCCTCCATTTGATTCCAACCACATAACTCTTCAATTTCCACCGCTAAAAATATTAATTAACACAAAGGGAATAAAAGAAAAAAAAAAAAGATATGGTACCAATTGAATGAATCATATATTTATTTAATGAATTTTTTTTTTTAATAATAAAAGTGTGAAAAAGGGTTCTGAGGAAATACCTAGTATGAAAAGTTTGTTTGAATAATTTTTTTTATAGAAAAATACATAATAATCATAGTTAATGTGATGTATTTTTTATTGTGAGATATTTGTTTAGGTTGATATTTAGATATATTTTAAATTAAATAATTTTAGTGAAATTCATTGACTTAGACATATAAAATAGTTACAATATATCTTAGTTTGAAGTTTGAATGGTGCATTATTTTGTATTATAATATATGAGTAATTTAATTTTTAGTGCTGAAAAAGAGATGGAACAATTTTTTATAATCGATTCGTGACTAATAAAAAGTTAATTTTTTTTGAGAGAGAGATCCTTTTAAGAAAATTTAATGCCATGCAAATCAAACACTTTTTATATTTATTTACTCTGAAACACGATAATTTTGTTATACAAATTCTCAACCAATTAAAGCTATACATGTCCGTTTGTGGTGATACTAATACAAAAATGATTGTTTGGACCGAGCTATTGTTTTGCAAGTTGTTCTGCTCAGCCCAATATTGGGTGAAATCATTGTCTGGACCGACCTATTTTATAGAAATATTTTGCAATTTGTTGAGCTATTGGACTTATTTTGTTCGCATGTGTATTTAATGATCACATAATGTGTTTGATTTTATTAGGGGTGTCAAATTAGATCCAAAATCGTGGGTCCAACCCAATTTAATTAGTTTTGGGTTTGGATGGATCTTAAAAAATAGAATTATGGTTCCAACTGGTTTTACATTTATTGGATTTTCAAGACCTTGGTTTCATATGGTTTTTGATTGGGTCCAAATTGGTTCCAATAACGGGCCTATTTTAGTTCCTAATTTGATCCAATTAAAAAAAGAGAAATAATCCTCTCTTTTTTCTTTCTTAGATCCAATTGGTTTTCTTTATTTAAAATTTCACTTGTAGAGAATATGTGATTGCTTAAGAACTAAACTCATACTTGTTTTAGTCATTTGAACTTATACTTTAAATAAATTTTTATAATAAGATCAAAAAAAAAATTTATATTATTTTTAGTAATTTGAGCTTTTTTATTTTTTAATATATATTTTATTTTTATTATTATATTAATAAATATATATTAAATAATTAATAAATATATATTAAATAATTAAAAATAAATAAAAATATTCGGCTCGGCTCGGCTCGAGTTCGGGATCGAGCTCGCGAGCTTGGGCTCGGCTCGAGCTCGAATCCATGCTCACGAGCTCGAGCCCGAGCTCGAAAATTTTGGGCTCGACGAGCTCGAGCTCGCGAGCTTGGGCTCGGCTCGAGCTCGAATCCATGCTCATGAGCTCGAGCCCGAGCTCGAAAATTTTGGTCTCAACGAGCTCGAGCTCGAACCCATGCTCACGAGCTCGAGCCCGAGCTCGAAAATTTTGGGCTCGGCGAGCTCGAGTTTGGGCTCGAGCTCGCGAGCTTGGGCTCGGCTCGAACTCGAACCCATGCTTACGAGCTCGAAACTTTGGGCTCGAGCCCGAGATTGAGCTCGAGCTTAAAAAAAATACCAAGCTATTGGATTAGTAATAAGAAAATTATAAAAATATAATGTAATAAGTTAGTTAGTGAACAGGAAAAAAAAATTTGTTTGCATTATATTGGATTAGTTGGTGAACAAGAAAAAAAGATTAGTGATTAGTATACAAATGTTTGCATTATGTTGGATCCATAAGTCACCAACTTACTATATTGGGTCTATTATGGTTCTACAATGGTTCTTTTTGTATAAGAACCATTTGGAACCAATCAAAACTAATAAGGACCTAATTCATATTGAAAAGACATTTTGATTTCTTGTTGGTTCCAACTTATCTTTTTTACAAACTCAATTGGACCCAACCCAAATTCGATCCGATCCACCCATTTGCCACCCCTAAATTTTAATTTCAGACTTTAATGTGTTGTTAATTATTTTTTATGTTTTTGGTTACTTTAATGTGTTGTTAATTATTTTTTATGTTTTTGGTTTCTCACAGTTAATTTGATCCAATGGGTCATTCTACTGCCTAAAGTTGAAAATATCTACAGGAAGAAGTCTGTGACGATATCTCTAAAAATATTTTTTTTCCTTACTTCTTCTTTGGGGTTTTTTATTTGAGTAATACGGTATTAAAAAAAAGTCTTAAATTAGTATGTCGTAGAAACAATTGTGGATTTAATACAAGACGTCAACCAGATTGACGCCTTTTAATTAGAAGGCGTCAACCGGGTTGACGTCTTTAGATTTTATTTATTTTTTATTTTTGAAATAGAAGAAGGCCTCAACATGGTTGACGTCTTCGCATTTTATTTTATTTTTATTTCTCAAATAGAGGACGTCAACAATGTTGACATCTTCATCTATATAAAATGAAATAGTATAATCATTGCAGTTAATGATTATTACATAATAACAAATTCATTACTAAAATAATAAAGATAATCATTAATATTTTAGAAACATACTTGATTTATTAATATATTAATAATATATTGAAGATGACATTTGTGGTGTCGTCTCCAACATATTATTAATTATTAGTTTAAATTTAAATCTACAAAATGAAAAAGTTAATGAAAAGTGTTCATGTGTATTTGTGTATCTCATATTTGTGTCGAAAAGAAATGATCGATCACTTAATATTTTTGTCGATTCTTACTATTAAAAAGAGAATAATATTTTTAAGTTTTTTATGTATGATGTTCTTACAAATACATTCAAAACAAATAAAACAATATAAGATAAATATATACACCAAAAATTCATCCGAAAAAATAATTACGCGGTACTTAATTACAAATTACTTCGCAATAAGTACAAAAATAAGTTGATAGAATCGTCACTAAATTTTAAAACAAGTACACATATTAAATAAATTATCAATCATAAAGTTTCTATTTAAAAACAATATTTTTTAATTATATTTTAAGTAATAAATAAAATAATAATCATTTATACATACAATAAAGTATATAATAAATGGCCGAGTTCATGTTCGAGTCCGAGAAAGGGACGAGTATTTGTCAGACTCGGACTCGGTCCCAGACATGGCTGGGTCTCAATATTTGATACCCGGACTCGGACCGGTCCTATTTCTAGGACTCATACGATAGTATTTCGAATATTTGCTTCGTTGCTCCTACCAAAAAGATAAACTTCAAACTAGAGATATCTTAACCTAGAAAAAGAAAGGAAAGAAAATTTTCAATTAAATGATTCATAACTAAGTATAATTATAATAAAAATAAAATAAATGAAGATCACATCCGTGATGTCGTCTTCATTAATTATTTAAAATAATGATTTGATACTTAAAGTCATTACAAGACGTTTTATATTATTTCCACAATTTTTTTTATAAATATGCTAATTTGAGATTTCTGTTTTCATACAATATTAATCAAATAAAAAACCCCTTCTTTGATGTTATAGTGTCATATGTTTTTAAAAAGGGACAAATTATCGTGTAGAATCGAATTGAGTAATAATCATATTGGTACCTAATTTTAGCCAATGATCTCATTTAAATACTCGAGTGTTTATATATAACACAACAGATGCCTAATTTTTTTTAATCATAATTATCAAATTAGTACCTCATAGATTTCCATCAATTTCTCCTTATATTTTTGTTTAAAAATACCTATGCTCTTAGGTGTTATTAGTACAATAATCATATTTTAAAAAAATTATCTATATATATATATGTAATACCGATAAAATAATCCAAGCTTATGAAAATCTTTAGCATAAAATCATGAGTTAATAACAAATAAATGTATATGTATTTTTTTTATGATTTTCTACATAATAAAACCTTTTTCGATTTTTTTATAAAGAAAGTTAATACTATTTGCATTAGAATAAAATAGAAAAACATTGTGAAAAAAACTATGCGTAGAACGTAGACCTTAAAAGAAAGCATTGGGGGAAACTTGATTACAATTAAATGAAATACCCACAAACTCCATTAAATATTTAATGAAGATTCAAATATTCTCAATATTATAATCAAAGATGAAAAATATAAAGATTCATAAAAACAAACATCATGACTAAATTCATAATATATCCACATATAATTAGAAAACTCAAAAATAAAAAATACAAAGAGAGATTTATCCGATATTATATTTAGCACGCTAGAAAATGAAGTGCATGTTCATAATAAATGGAATAGTCATTTTTCTTGCGTTTACTAAAAGTCAAAATCCATATTGAGACTTGGGATTAGAAATTAGTAAATCAAAAACTATATTAAACTTTGACACTTTGCATGAATATCAGGAAAAAACATATTTTTAACCACAAATTAGTCTTGTTTGCTGTTTCGTATAAAAATTGCATTATTTATGGTTTAAGCAAAATAATAAAAGATATGTTTAATGATAGATAATAACATTAATTATCAATTTCTTTAATTTTCTACCACCTGTAACTTGATAAAAAATTAATACCGATACCTACTAAAGTAGTCAAATGGGTCAAAATAGGCTGGAACCGGCTAGCCCATTTGGCCCATTCAACTTAGGGAGCCAGGCTCTAAGCCAACTTGACCAGGCCGTTTCGACCCGGCCTGCCCACCTATTTGTTCTTTTTTTATTTTCTTTTCTTATTATGTCTTTCTTTAATAATTAATTTTTATTTCAAAATTTATTATATAAATTAGTATATAATTAATAGTGCTATATAATATATATTAGTATATAAATAGTAATGTTATTATTATAAAAAACAATACAACAAAACATATATTATAATTTATATAATTAGTATAAAAATACATTATAATAAAATAATTTTTTTTTATTTTAATTTTCAATTTCGAGCCATTGGGCAACGTTGGAACAAGGGCGTGAGGTGGCCGTGACCCACCGAACGGGATCCTTTGCTGCAACAAAATATTTTATTTCCTGTTTCAACCTACGGATGGGCGACGTTTATACTTTGTATTTCTTCTTTAATTCGAATTCGAATCGTTGGCAACTTATATGGTAAATTTAATCTCATATTGATGTACATTAGAGCTGAATTCTATGATCCAAGTGAATTAAATTGATTTTCTATTTTAATCTTAAGCTAATCTAGATATGAAATTGCATTATGTGCTTTATTCCAATTTTTTTTGTATCAATTTTTATCGAATGCGAGTTTAATTTTGGATTTGAATTTCAAGTCACTTCATAATTCTTGAATTAGAGAAAAATAGCAGAGAACGAAAGAGCCATACACTTTTCTGTAATATTTATGGATTTTTTTTATGATTATGGAATTTGAATATGAGTTTGATGATTTGTTATGTTTGGCATTGAATATAAATTTGTTATGTTTGGCTTTGAATATAAATCTTTTTCCATTACGAGCTCTCATCCCCATTGATGCAAAACGAAGAAAACCACAAATTTCAAAATCCCCTCACTCAAATCGACGCTGACGATTATATTTCTTCCTCAATTCGAATTGTCGGCAACATATACAGTAAGTTTAATTTTATATCGATGTACCTTAGAGCTTAGCTGAATTCTATTGATATTTGATAGTTCTATCACGCAAGTCAATTAAATTATTTTATTGTTTTAATCTTAAGCTTAGATTTGTACTTATGGTATAAGCATGTACGGGCTTTGATTCATATTTTTGGTATCGTTTTTTTAACACATGCATATTGAATTTAAGATTTAAATTTATGTCTGCCTACATGAACTTGAATTTAGAGAAGAAAATAGAAGTCAATGATGATTTTTTTAGGAATAGCTGCATATGTATTTTCATCAATGGGGATGAAAGAATTTCTGTTTTCATAGAATAACTTATGTCTTCATGTATAATTTTAATTCAAGATACTAAGCATGACATGAACATAATTGGTATGTCCAACCTATTGTCAAAATAGAGAAGTTTAGTAAACGAACTTGAGCATAAAGTTTATCTATTTAACTGTTTATGGAGAATTTCACACCAACTTGTTTTAGAAGGTATCAATTTTGGCAATGGATGGAAATACGTCTGCTCATACACATGATCTTACTCCCCACCACAAGATTAATTTCACACTTGATGAGGAAAATGAAGAACTTGACTATTGTAGTAGTGAAAGACTTATAATTGAGTGTCACTTGACCATTTCAGAAGATAAGATTCCAAAACTTGGTATGGAATTCGACAATGAAGAAGCAGCTCATACATTTTATAACAAATACACATGATTAGCAAGATTCAATGTTAGAAAGCATACGGTTCATAGGGATGCGAAAGAGAATATTCTTGATAGAATATTTTGTTGTGGATGTCAAGCTCATAGACAAAAAATAAAAGAGATATGGGTGTTAAATCTCATCGTCCCGAAATAAGAAATGGGTGCCATGCAATGATGAAAATTGATTGTAGGTATGATGGTAAGTATAAAATCGTGAACTTTGTTTTCAGTCACAATGCCCATGGCCTAGTCATCCAACAAAAACTCATTTCTTGAGGTCTCATTGAAGTAGCACAGTTGTACTAGCATCACAAGCTGATGATTTAGATCACTCAGGAATAACGCAATGAGCAGGATTTGCATTAATGGATAATCAAATGGGTGGGTGTGAAAATATTGGATTTATTTTTGAAGACTACAAGAACTATTTGCATATGAAAAGAACAATGGAAATGAAGATGGGTGACACCAGCGGGCTACTTGAGTACTTGCAACAAAGACAATTAGACGATCCTTATTTTTTCTATGCCATTCAAGTGGATCAAGATGATCTGATAGCTAATATATTATGGGTCGACGCACAAATGATGGTTGATTATGGTCATTTTGGTGATATAGTTTCCTTTGGTACGACTTATAGGAAAAACAAAGATGGTCGACCATTTGCATTGTTTGTTGGTGTAAACCACCACAAACAAACTGTCATTTTTGGTGTAACATTGTTATATGATGAAACTACATTGACATTTATGTAGTTGTTCGACACATTTCCTAGAGCAATGTCGGGTAAAAATCCAATAACTATACTCACCGATCAAGATGCTACAATGGTAAAAGCTTTAGCGATAAAGTGGCCAGACACCTGTCATCGTTTTGGTATTTGGCACATCTATCAAAATGCAGCAATGCATCAGAGTATATTTTCAAGATTTATGAATTTCTCTAAGGAGTTCACCTTGTGTATTTACGATTATGAAGAAAAAGACGACTTTCTCAATGAATGAAAGAAATGGGCTTTAGTTTATTGTCAACAATATTTTTGTGCTGACTTGACAACTACTCAACGAAGTGAAAGTATTAATGGTGTACTTAAAAGATATGTAAGCTATAAGAACACTATGCTACAATTTCAACACTTAAATAGATTTGTTGTTGATCGTCGCTATGAGGAGCTGCAAGCTGATTTGAAAAGTAGTCAGAGCACACCAGTAGTTTCTTTTCCTATTGAAATTCTGAAGCACGTCGCTACGGTCTATACACATGAAGTTTTTGTGTTATTTCAAGAAGAGTTGCGTAAGGCATATGATGCAAAAATTAACTTGTCAAGTGAAGTTGGAGAAACTTTTGAGCATAAACATACTCTTTTTAGAAAGCATAATCAACAGCTGTGATATATGATTCATCTGAAGTTAAGGTTTCATGTAGTTGCAAAAAATTTGAGTTTGCGGGAATTTTGTGTGTTGCATGCCTTGAAAGTGCTTTTTTAAGAAATATCATAAGAACTCCAGAGTTCTATATCAAGAAACGGTGGACCAAAAAAGCCAAAAAAATTTGTTGTTCAAGAACAAGATTTAGGGATTGGTAAGAAGTATCATATATCTATGGACGAGAAAGAGGAAAAAAAAATTGATTGGAGTTCACTACAAGGAACTATGTAGCTTGAGTTATCAGTTAGGGGCGAGAGCTTCTATATATGACCATAGTGATATTTAGAATTGCGAAGATGGTCTTCTTAAGATGATTGAATAAATTGATGCGACTTTAGATACTTAGATTAGCACTGCCGCTATACCAAAATCTTGCAGATATTCAAATTTTTGATTTCGATTTTGAAGAACTAATGAAAATTCATAAAAATATTAAAATAGTACTGAAAATATATTAATAGTATTCTATATAAAATATGTGTATAATGAATTTTGTTAAGTACCATGACCAAAACTTGTTGAACATATATCAAATAAATAGATTTGATAGTAAAATAAAAGTATAATACACTTATATATATATATATATATTGACTGACTTTAAGTATTGGCCTACTTTGAATGTCTTTTTATTTGTTAAAAAAAGATTGGAATAGTATTTTTAAGTTTCATACAATCTTTGGGTTTTGATAAAACTTTGGATTATGATCAAAATTTTGAAATATATTCTATAAAATTGGATTTGAAGTAAAATATCGCTCCCTAAAATTTGACTAAAATTAAGACAATGAAAAGAGATCAAATTTTATTGATAATATTTATTAAGACAAATATCATCCATGGTTCCTTATTACAATCACGACCCACATTATTATACTATTAGTCCTTCAAAGTTTTATTAATTGCACACAAACCCTATTTTAGTATATCATTATAAGTACCCAACCCTTTATGAGCTAAATACCATACATGAAACCCGATGAATAAAATTTGTCTCTTGTAATTGCATCAATTTGCTCAACAATCTCATGAGTGAGATAGTTTTTGTAATCACCAATGATCCCTTTTCTAAAGAAAGAATCACTTCTCAATGGGAACCAAGGCATAAACTCTTTAGACTTGTTCACATCATGATTGCTAAGTACCTCAAATCTGCAGTTATTCACAATCTCATTTACTTGCCTTTCAACATCTTCACCTTCAAAAGGACACCCCAAGAACATAGCCAAATTCTTGACATGAACATTGGGATCATTCTTTAGCCCTTCATAAGTTAAAAATAGCACATTCTTTGGCCTCTCCAAACTCAAATTTTTGTACCCCATCACATGATCATAGTAAGGTCCATATGGAACGAGCCCACAAGAGAATTTCTCAGCAGCCACTTCGAGTGGCCACAATTCTTCCTTTGGTAACTTGTTCACAAAATGCCATTTCGATACAAGAGTGTCCTTTGGATTTCTTGTCACATAAACTATGTGACAATCAAATGAGTTAAGGGTTTTGGCTAGAAGTTGATATGGAATGTGTGTGCTAAGAATTCTTCGTGAATTATTAGCATCGATAATAGTAGATTCGAATGGTGTTCCATAACCTTGGTATTCCAAAAAAGGAACCAATATATGGGGATGCTCATTAGCTAAGTCGTGTTTGGAAGATCGATTGATGATTGAGTGGACAAGGGCCTTAAGCCAAGTGGTTCCGGTGTTTGGAAAAGAGGCCAATATGACATCACTAGGGAGTGGTTTAAAATGGCTACTAACACCCATAACGGGTTGGATCAATTCAAAAGGGAACCAAAAGCCTTCGAGTTGGAAAAGATAATCATCGCCCCACCATTTTTCTCTTGGAAGGGATGATAAATCCTCGACAAAATTACCGGAATATTCCATTATAAGATGGCTAAATGCAATGGGGTAATCAATAGATGAGGATTGGAGATAGGTAAATGTAATTTTGGTACAAGGAAATAAGCTAAATATTTATAGACCGATGGATTTCGACATAGTGATATGAAAAGAATAAAGTATGTGAATATGGAATGAGTAAATAAATGGAATACAAACATAAACGAATAATAATTTAATATATCATATGATTGATATATTCATAGAATGAGTGAGAGGTGAATGAAATCATTATTCATTAGTTGGTGATTGGTGATTGGAAATGAATGATATGAATGGAATATAATTTTTTTTAAAAAACCAAATTACCCTTTATTCTAATGTTGTCAATGCACAAATACATATAAATTTTCCGTATAAGCTCGCCTAATGCACGCCCATGTTGGCAAAGTTTTGCACCCGCATACAAGCTACCCGTGCCGAAGGATCACCCTTGCAATGCGATGGTACTGCCGCGAAGGCATCGAGCCGTATCAAACGGGACGACACGTCGGGGCACATCGGTGCTCACTCGGGATTTCCCTCAGAATGGGTCATCGCTCATTTCTTGTCAAAACTAGGCCAACACAAGCTCGCATCCGAAACCGACCGCCGCGCCCCGATCATGGGCAAGCGCCCACAAGCGAGACGTCGGTTTGGAAAAGTTTTGCACAGGAAAAAACTAGCCATGGCCGATGGATTTCCCTTACAATGCGATGATACTGCCGCGACCGCATCAAGCCGTATCAAACGGGACGCATATCAGGGCACATCGTTGCTCATCGAGATTTCCGCCGGAACCGGCCGGTGATTTCCAATCAAAACTAAGCCAAGCCGAAGAATGCTTGTGCAAGCCTTGCCCGGATGTCCGACGTTGGTCGAGTGCTGGGGGGGAGCTAGCAGCACTCGACGCCCGACCATCCTTCTCCAACACATGCTCCCCCCTTATAATAGGCTTAAAAAAAAAAAGGCTTGTGACAGCACTAGACATTGAAAAGCTGAGGAGGCACCCTTTTTTCATATTCTAAGTATTTGAGCTTTTTTTGATCTAATTTTTTGTATTTAAGCTTACAAAAGAAATATAAAATTATTTTCATGTTTAAAAAAATATATTTTTCATGAAAATATTTATTTAATATATTTATTCCATAATAATACGAAAAATTGAGGAAAAATAGTAAAAAATATGGGAAAATGTTAAAATGAGTTGGAAAAATAAGCATATTGCACAATAATAATATTTTTGGAAAATACAACTATTTAAAATATTTAATTAATTCATAATAATATTTAAAAATCGAAGAAAAATTGGGAAAAATAGGAAAAAATGGTAAAATAATTTGGAAAAATATGGAAACACAATATTAACCAATATTTTCACCAAAACAACAATTTGACAATTGACAATTGTAGCAAATATAATCGAAGTAGCGTAAGAATCAAATACGGAACATAGTGAAATGAATCGAAAGTTATTATGCATATCGAGAGTAAGTATAATGATGAAACATTCCGTAATCACTCCGACCAAAACGTCCCAAATCATTCCAAAATTCATTGTATCTATCAATTACACAAATGGCACGGGCCAAAATTCAATTTAGTCGGGATCGGGTCACCGAGGGCAGCTGCTGGGCACTGCTGGGCACTGCTGGGCACTGCTGGGCCGAGGCTGCTGGGCAGCATGGCCGAGCGGGGCAGGATGGCCGGGCGCTGCTGGCCGGGCGCGCGCTGCTGGCCGAGTGCTGCGCGCTTGGCCGAGCAGCCGCGCGCGCTTGGCCGAGCAGCCGGGCGCGCATGGCCGAGTG